>CAWUFW010012351.1:520000-548042 GCA_963921515.1 Calotriton arnoldi | reverse complement strand
CAAAGTGAGCAAGGGACCCACGTCTGGGCATACCCTGCCAACTTAGGGCGAACAAAGCAAACACAAGGAGATGATGGACGGAGCGCTGAAACTTTTCAGACACTCACCCCCAGTCACAGATCTGGGTTGAATCCATCATCGTTCTTTAGCTCACTTTGCCACCCCAGTTCAGACACAGCTATATGCAAATCAGTCTTGGCCCTGTGCCTCATGGGAACAGTCCAGCCCGAACTGCCAAGCCATGTCTTCCCTGGACCGGAAACAAGCATCCTGGGACCGGTTTCAGGCTAACAGCCCTCATCAGCCAGGCTAGCTTGAATCCAGTGGCAAAGTGAGCAAGGGACCCACGTCTGGGCATACCCTGCCAACTTAGGGCGAACAAAGCAAACACAAGGAGATGATGGACGGAGCGCTGAAACTTTTCAGACACTCACCCCCAGTCACAGATCTGGGTTGAATCCATCATCGTTCTTTAGCTCACTTTGCCACCCCAGTTCAGACACAGCTATATGCAAATCAGTCTTGGCCCTGTGCCTCATGGGAACAGTCCAGCCCGAACTGCCAAGCCATGTCTTCCCTGGACCGGAAACAAGCATCCTGGGACCGGTTTCAGGCTAACAGCCCTCATCAGCCAGGCTAGCTTGAATCCAGTGGCAAAGTGAGCAAGGGACCCACGTCTGGGCATACCCTGCCAACTTAGGGCGAACAAAGCAAACACAAGAAGATGATGGACGGAGCGCTGAAACTTTTCAGACACTCACCCCCAGTCACAGATCTGGGTTGAATCCATCATCGTTCTTTAGCTCACTTTGACACCCCAGTTCAGACACAGCTATATGCAAATCAGTCTTGGCCCTGTGCTTCATGGGAACAGTCCAGCCCCAACTGCCAAGCCATGTCTTCCCTGGACCGGAAACAAGCATCCTGGGACCGGTTTCAGGCTAACAGCCCTCATCAGCCGGGCTAGCTTGAATCCAGTGGCAAAGTGAGCAAGGGACCCAGGTCTGGGCATACCCTGCCAACTTAGGGCGAACAAAGCAAACACAAGGAGATGATGGACGGAGCGCTGAAACTTTTCAGACACTCACCCCCAGTCACAGATCTGGGTTGAATCCATCATCGTTCTTTAGCTCACTTTGCCACCCCAGTTCAGACACAGCTATATGCAAATCAGTCTTGGCCCTGTGCCTCATGGGAACAGTCCAGCCCGAACTGCCAAGCCATGTCTTCCCTGGACCGGAAACAAGCATCCTGGGACCGGTTTCAGGCTAACAGCCCTCATCAGCCAGGCTAGCTTGAATCCAGTGGCAAAGTGAGCAAGGGACCCACGTCTGGGCATACCCTGCCAACTTAGGGCGAACAAAGCAAACACAAGGAGATGATGGACGGAGCGCTGAAACTTTTCAGACACTCACCCCCAGTCACAGATCTGGGTTGAATCCATCATCGTTCTTTAGCTCACTTTGCCACCCCAGTTCAGACACAGCTATATGCAAATCAGTCTTGGCCCTGTGCCTCGTGGGAACAGTCCAGCCCGAACTGCCAAGCCATGTCTTCCCTGGACCGGAAACAAGCATCCTGGGACCAGTTTCAGGCTAACAGCCCTCATCAGCCAGGCTAGCTTGAACCCAGTGGCAATGTGAGCAAGGGACCCACGTCTGGGCATACCCTGCCAACTTAGGACGTACAAAGCAAACACAAGGAGATGATGGACGGAGCGCTGAAACTTTTCAGACACTCACCCCCAGTCACAGATCTGGGTTGAATCCATCATCGTTCTTTAGCTCACTTTGCCACCCCAGTTCAGACACAGCTATATGCAAATCAGTCTTGGCCCTGTGCCTCATGGGAACAGTCCAGCCCGAACTGCAAAGCCATGTCTTCCCTGGACCGGAAACAAGCATCCTGGGACCGGTTTCAGGCTAACAGCCCTCATCAGCCAGGCTAGCTTGAATCCAGTGGCAAAGTGAGCAAGGGACCCACGTCTGGGCATACCCTGCCAACTTAGGGCCAACAAAGCAAACACAAGGAGATGATGGACGGAGCGCTGAAACTTTTCAGACACTCACCCCCAGTCACAGATCTGGGTTGAATCCATCATCGTTCTTTAGCTCACTTTGCCACCCCAGTTCAGACACAGCTATATGCAAATCAGTCTTGGCCCTGTGCCTAATGGGAACAGTCCAGCCCGAACTGCCAAGCCATGTCTTCCCTGGACCGGAAACAAGCATCCTGGGACCGGTTTCAGGCTAACAGCCCTCATCAGCCAGGCTAGCTTGAATCCAGTGGCAAAGTGAGCAAGGGACCCACGTCTGGGCATACCCTGCCAACTTAGGGCGAACAAAGCAAACACAAGGAGATGATGGACGGAGCGCTGAAACTTTTCAGACACTCACCCCCAGTCACAGATCTGGGTTGAATCCATCATCGTTCTTTAGCTCACTTTGCCACCCCAGTTCAGACACAGCTATATGCAAATCAGTCTTGGCCCTGTGCCTCATGGGAACAGTCCAGCCCGAACTGCCAAGCCATGTCTTCCCTGGACCGGAAACAAGCATCCTGGGACCAGTTTCAGGCTAACAGCCCTCATCAGCCAGGCTAGCTTGAATCCAGTGGCAAAGTGAGCAAGGGACCCACGTCTGGGCATACCCTGCCAACTTAGGGCGAACAAAGCAAACACAAGGAGATGATGGACGGAGCGCTGAAACTTTTCAGACACTCACCCCCAGTCACAGATCTGGGTTGAATCCATCATCGTTCTTTAGCTCACTTTGCCACCCCAGTTCAGACACAGCTATATGCAAATCAGTCTTGGCCCTGTGCCTCATGGGAACAGTCCAGCCCGAACTGCCAAGCCATGTCTTCCCTGGACCGGAAACAAGCATCCTGGGACCGGTTTCAGGCTAACAGCCCTCATCAGCCAGGCTAGCTTGAATCCAGTGGCAAAGTGAGCAAGGGACCCACGTCTGGGCATACCCTGCCAACTTAGGGCGAACAAAGCAAACACAAGGAGATGATGGACGGAGCGCTGAAACTTTTCAGACACTCACCCCCAGTCACAGATCTGGGTTGAATCCATCATCGTTCTTTAGCTCACTTTGCCACCCCAGTTCAGACACAGCTATATGCAAATCAGTCTTGGCCCTGTGCCTCGTGGGAACAGTCCAGCCCGAACTGCCAAGCCATGTCTTCCCTGGACCGGAAACAAGCATCCTGGGACCAGTTTCAGGCTAACAGCCCTCATCAGCCAGGCTAGCTTGAACCCAGTGGCAAAGTGAGCAAGGGACCCACGTCTGGGCATACCCTGCCAACTTAGGACGAACAAAGCAAACACAAGGAGATGATGGACGGAGCGCTGAAACTTTTCAGACACTCACCCCCAGTCACAGATCTGGGTTGAATCCATCATCGTTCTTTAGCTCACTTTGCCACCCCAGTTCAGACACAGCTATATGCAAATCAGTCTTGGCCCTGTGCCTCATGGGAACAGTCCAGCCCGAACTGCCAAGCCATGTCTTCCCTGGACCGGAAACAAGCATCCTGGGACCGGTTTCAGGCTAACAGCCCTCATCAGCCAGGCTAGCTTGAATCCAGTGGCAAAGTGAGCAAGGGACCCACGTCTGGGCATACCCTGCCAACTTAGGGCCAACAAAGCAAACACAAGGAGATGATGGACGGAGCGCTGAAACTTTTCAGACACTCACCCCCAGTCACAGATCTGGGTTGAATCCATCATCGTTCTTTAGCTCACTTTGCCACCCCAGTTCAGACACAGCTATATGCAAATCAGTCTTGGCCCTGTGCCTCATGGGAACAGTCCAGCCCGAACTGCCAAGCCATGTCTTCCCTGGACCGGAAACAAGCATCCTGGGACCGGTTTCAGGCTAACAGCCCTCATCAGCCAGGCTAGCTTGAATCCAGTGGCAAAGTGAGCAAGGGACCCACGTCTGGGCATACCCTGCCAACTTAGGGCGAACAAAGCAAACACAAGGAGATGATGGACGGAGCGCTGAAACTTTTCAGACACTCACCCCCAGTCACAGATCTGGGTTGAATCCATCATCGTTCTTTAGCTCACTTTGACACCCCAGTTCAGACACAGCTATATGCAAATCAGTCTTGGCCCTGTGCTTCATGGGAACAGTCCAGCCCCAACTGCCAAGCCATGTCTTCCCTGGACCGGAAACAAGCATCCTGGGACCGGTTTCAGGCTAACAGCCCTCATCAGCCAGGCTAGCTTGAATCCAGTGGCAAAGTGAGCAAGGGACACACGTCTGGGCATACCCTGCCAACTTAGGGCGAACAAAGCAAACACAAGGAGATGATGGACGGAGCGCTGAAACTTTTCAGACACTCACCCCCAGTCACAGATCTGGGTTGAATCCATCATCGTTCTTTAGCTCACTTTGCCAACCCAGTTCAGACACAGCTATATGCAAATCAGTCTTGGCCCTGTGCCTCATGGGAACAGTCCAGCCCGAAATGCCAAGCCATGTCTTCCCTGGACTGGAAACAAGCATCCTGGGACCGGTTTCAGGCTAACAGCCCTCATCAGCCAGGCTAGCTTGAATCCAGTGGCAAAGTGAGCAAGGGACCCACGTCTGGGCATACCCTGCCAACTTAGGGCGAACAAAGCAAACACAAGGAGATGATGGACGGAGCGCTGAAACCTTTCAGACACTCACCCCCAGTCACAGATCTGGGTTGAATCCATCATCGTTCTTTAGCTCACTTTGCCACCCCAGTTCAGACACAGCTATATGCAAATCAATCTTGGCCCTGTGCCTCATGGAAACAGTCCAGCCCGAACTGCCAAGCCATGTCTTCCCTGGACCGGAAACAAGCATCCTGGGACCGGTTTCAGGCTAACAGCCCTTATCAGCCAGGCTAGCTTGAATCCAATGGCAAAGTGAGCAAGGGACCCACGTCTGGGCATACCCTGCCAACTTAGGGCAAACAAAGCAAACACAAGGAGATGATGGACGGAGCGCTGAAACTTTTCAGACACTCACCCCCAGTCACAGATCTGGGTTGAATCCATCATCGATCTTTAGCTCACTTTGACACCCCAGTTCAGACACAGCTATATGCAAATCAGTCTTGGCCCTGTGCTTCATGGGAACAGTCCAGCCCCAACTGCCAAGCCATGTCTTCCCTGGACCGGAAACAAGCATCCTGGGACCGGTTTCAGGCTAACAGCCCTCATCAGCCGGGCTAGCTTGAATCCAGTGGCAAAGTGAGCAAGGGACCCAGGTCTGGGCATACCCTGCCAACTTAGGGCGAACAAAGCAAACACAAGGAGATGATGGACGGAGCGCTGAAACTTTTCAGACACTCACCCCCAGTCACAGATCTGGGTTGAATCCATCATCGTTCTTTAGCTCACTTTGCCACCCCAGTTCAGACACAGCTATATGCAAATCAATCTTGGCCCTGTGCCTCATGGGAACAGTTCAGCCCGAACTGCCAAGCCATGTCTTCCCTGGACCGGAAACAAGCATCCTGTGACCGGTTTCAGGCTAACAGCCCTCATCAGCCAGGCTAGCTTGAATCCAGTGGCAAAGTGAGCAAGGGACCCACGTCTGGGCATACCCTGCCAACTTAGGGCGAACAAAGCAAACACAAGGAGATGATGGACGGAGCGCTGAAACTTTTCAGACACTCACCCCCAGTCACAGATCTGGGTTGAATCCATCATCGTTCTTTAGCTCACTTTGCCACCCCAGTTCAGACACAGCTATATGCAAATCAGTCTTGGCCCTGTGCCTCGTGGGAACAGTCCAGCCCGAACTGCCAAGCCATGTCTTCCCTGGACCGGAAACAAGCATCCTGGGACCAGTTTCAGGCTAACAGCCCTCATCAGCCAGGCTAGCTTGAATCCAGTGGCAAAGTGAGCAAGGGACCCACGTCTGGGCATACCCTGCCAACTTAGGGCGAACAAAGCAAACACAAGGAGATGATGGACGGAGCGCTGAAACCTTTCAGACACTCACCCCCAGTCACAGATCTGGGTTGAATCCATCATCGTTCTTTAGCTCACTTTGCCACCCCAGTTCAGACACAGCTATATGCAAATCAATCTTGGCCCTGTGCCTCATGGAAACAGTCCAGCCCGAACTGCCAAGCCATGTCTTCCCTGGACCGGAAACAAGCATCCTGGGACCGGTTTCAGGCTAACAGCCCTTATCAGCCAGGCTAGCTTGAATCCAATGGCAAAGTGAGCAAGGGACCCACGTCTGGGCATACCCTGCCAACTTAGGGCAAACAAAGCAAACACAAGGAGATGATGGACGGAGCGCTGAAACTTTTCAGACACTCACCCCCAGTCACAGATCTGGGTTGAATCCATCATCGATCTTTAGCTCACTTTGACACCCCAGTTCAGACACAGCTATATGCAAATCAGTCTTGGCCCTGTGCCTCGTGGGAACAGTCCAGCCTGAACTGCCAAGCCATGTCTTCCCTGGACCGGAAACAAGCATCCTGGGACCGGTTTCAGGCTAACAGCCCTCATCAGCCAGGCTAGCTTGAATCCAGTGGCAAAGTGAGCAAGGGACCCACGTCTGGGCATACCCTGCCAACTTAGGGCGAACAAAGCAAACACAAGGAGATGATGGACGGAGCGCTGAAACTTTTCAGACACTCACCCCCAGTCACAGATCTGGGTTGAATCCATCATCGTTCTTTAGCTCACTTTGCCACCCCAGTTCAGACACAGCTATATGCAAATCAGTCTTGGCCCTGTGCCTCATGGGAACAGTCCAGCCCGAACTGCCAAGCCATGTCTTCCCTGGACCGGAAACAAGCATCCTGGGACCGGTTTCAGGCTAACAGCCCTCATCAGCCAGGCTAGCTTGAATCCAGTGGCAAAGTGAGCAAGGGACCCACGTCTGGGCATACCCTGCCAACTTAGGGCGAACAAAGCAAACACAAGGAGATGATGGACGGAGCGCTGAAACTTTTCAGACACTCACCCCCAGTCACAGATCTGGGTTGAATCCATCATCGTTCTTTAGCTCACTTTGCCACCCCAGTTCAGACACAGCTATATGCAAATCAGTCTTGGCCCTGTGCCTCATGGGAACAGTCCAGCCCGAACTGCCAAGCCATGTCTTCCCTGGACCGGAAACAAGCATCCTGGGACCGGTTTCAGGCTAACAGCCCTCATCAGCCAGGCTAGCTTGAATCCAGTGGCAAAGTGAGCAAGGGACCCACGTCTGGGCATACCCTGCCAACTTAGGGCGAACAAAGCAAACACAAGGAGATGATGGACGGAGCGCTGAAACTTTTCAGACACTCACCCCCAGTCACAGATCTGGGTTGAATCCATCATCGTTCTTTAGCTCACTTTGACACCCCAGTTCAGACACAGCTATATGCAAATCAGTCTTGGCCCTGTGCTTCATGGGAACAGTCCAGCCCCAACTGCCAAGCCATGTCTTCCCTGGACCGGAAACAAGCATCCTGGGACCGGTTTCAGGCTAACAGCCCTCATCAGCCAGGCTAGCTTGAATCCAGTGGCAAAGTGAGCAAGGGACCCACGTCTGGGCATACCCTGCCAACTTAGGGCGAACAAAGCAAACACAAGGAGATGATGGACGGAGCGCTGAAACTTTTCAGACACTCACCCCCAGTCACAGATCTGGGTTGAATCCATCATCGTTCTTTAGCTCACTTTGCCACCCCAGTTCAGACACAGCTATATGCAAATCAGTCTTGGCCCTGTGCCTCATGGGAACAGTCCAGCCCGAACTGCCAAGCCATGTCTTCCCTGGACCGGAAACAAGCATCCTGGGACCGGTTTCAGGCTAACAGCCCTCATCAGCCAGGCTAGCTTGAATCCAGTGGCAAAGTGAGCAAGGGACCCACGTCTGGGCATACCCTGCCAACTTAGGGCGAACAAAGCAAACACAAGGAGATGATGGACGGAGCGCTGAAACTTTTCAGACACTCACCCCCAGTCACAGATCTGGGTTGAATCCATCATCGTTCTTTAGCTCACTTTGCCACCCCAGTTCAGACACAGCTATATGCAAATCAGTCTTGGCCCTGTGCCTCATGGGAACAGTCCAGCCCGAACTGCCAAGCCATGTCTTCCCTGGACCGGAAACAAGCATCCTGGGACCGGTTTCAGGCTAACAGCCCTCATCAGCCAGGCTAGCTTGAATCCAGTGGCAAAGTGAGCAAGGGACCCACGTCTGGGCATACCCTGCCAACTTAGGGCGAACAAAGCAAACACAAGGAGATGATGGACGGAGCGCTGAAACTTTTCAGACACTCACCCCCAGTCACAGATCTGGGTTGAATCCATCATCGTTCTTTAGCTCACTTTGCCACCCCAGTTCAGACACAGCTATATGCAAATCAGTCTTGGCCCTGTGCCTCATGGGAACAGTCCAGCCCGAACTGCCAAGCCATGTCTTCCCTGGACCGGAAACAAGCATCCTGGGACCGGTTTCAGGCTAACAGCCCTCATCAGCCAGGCTAGCTTGAATCCAGTGGCAAAGTGAGCAAGGGACCCACGTCTGGGCATACCCTGCCAACTTAGGGCGAACAAAGCAAACACAAGGAGATGATGGACGGAGCGCTGAAACTTTTCAGACACTCACCCCCAGTCACAGATCTGGGTTGAATCCATCATCGTTCTTTAGCTCACTTTGCCACCCCAGTTCAGACACAGCTATATGCAAATCAGTCTTGGCCCTGTGCCTCATGGGAACAGTCCAGCCCGAACTGCCAAGCCATGTCTTCCCTGGACCGGAAACAAGCATCCTGGGACCGGTTTCAGGCTAACAGCCCTCATCAGCCAGGCTAGCTTGAATCCAGTGGCAAAGTGAGCAAGGGACCCACGTCTGGGCATACCCTGCCAACTTAGGGCGAACAAAGCAAACACAAGGAGATGATGGACGGAGCGCTGAAACTTTTCAGACACTCACCCCCAGTCACAGATCTGGGTTGAATCCATCATCGTTCTTTAGCTCACTTTGCCACCCCAGTTCAGACACAGCTATATGCAAATCAGTCTTGGCCCTGTGCCTCATGGGAACAGTCCAGCCCGAACTGCCAAGCCATGTCTTCCCTGGACCGGAAACAAGCATCCTGGGACCGGTTTCAGGCTAACAGCCCTCATCAGCCAGGCTAGCTTGAATCCAGTGGCAAAGTGAGCAAGGGACCCACGTCTGGGCATACCCTGCCAACTTAGGGCGAACAAAGCAAACACAAGGAGATGATGGACGGAGCGCTGAAACTTTTCAGACACTCACCCCCAGTCACAGATCTGGGTTGAATCCATCATCGTTCTTTAGCTCACTTTGCCACCCCAGTTCAGACACAGCTATATGCAAATCAGTCTTGGCCCTGTGCCTCATGGGAACAGTCCAGCCCGAACTGCCAAGCCATGTCTTCCCTGGACCGGAAACAAGCATCCTGGGACCAGTTTCAGGCTAACAGCCCTCATCAGCCAGGCTAGCTTGAATCCAGTGGCAAAGTGAGCAAGGGACCCACGTCTGGGCATACCCTGCCAACTTAGGGCGAACAAAGCAAACACAAGGAGATGATGGACGGAGCGCTGAAACCTTTCAGACACTCACCCCCAGTCACAGATCTGGGTTGAATCCATCATCGTTCTTTAGCTCACTTTGCCACCCCAGTTCAGACACAGCTATATGCAAATCAATCTTGGCCCTGTGCCTCATGGAAACAGTCCAGCCCGAACTGCCAAGCCATGTCTTCCCTGGACCGGAAACAAGCATCCTGGGACCGGTTTCAGGCTAACAGCCCTCATCAGCCAGGCTAGCTTGAATCCAGTGGCAAAGTGAGCAAGGGACCCACGTCTGGGCATACCCTGCCAACTTAGGGCGAACAAAGCAAACACAAGGAGATGATGGACGGAGCGCTGAAACTTTTCAGACACTCACCCCCAGTCACAGATCTGGGTTGAATCCATCATCGTTCTTTAGCTCACTTTGCCACCCCAGTTCAGACACAGCTATATGCAAATCAGTCTTGGCCCTGTGCCTCATGGGAACAGTCCAGCCCCAACTGCCAAGCCATGTCTTCCCTGGACCGGAAACAAGTATCCTGGGACCGGTTTCAGGCTAACAGCCCTCATCAGCCAGGCTAGCTTGAATCCAGTGGCAAAGTGAGCAAGGGACCCACGTTTGGGCATACCCTGCCAACTTAGGGCCAACAAAGCAAACACAAGGAGATGATGGACGGAGCGCTGAAACTTTTCAGACACTCACCCCCAGTCACAGATCTGGGTTGAATCCATCATCGTTCTTTAGCTCACTTTGCCACCCCAGTTCAGACACAGCTATATGCAAATCAGTCTTGGCCCTGTGCCTCATGGGAACAGTCCAGCCCGAACTGCCAAGCCATGTCTTCCCTGGACCGGAAACAAGCATCCTGGGACCGGTTTCAGGCTAACAGCCCTCATCAGCCAGGCTAGCTTGAATCCAGTGGCAAAGTGAGCAAGGGACCCACGTCTGGGCATACCCTGCCAACTTAGGGCGAACAAAGCAAACACAAGGAGATGATGGACGGAGCGCTGAAACCTTTCAGACACTCACCCCCAGTCACAGATCTGGGTTGAATCCATCATCGTTCTTTAGCTCACTTTGCCACCCCAGGTCAGACACAGCTATATGCAAATCAATCTTGGCCGTGTGCCTCATAGAAACAGTCCAGCCCGAACTGCCAAGCCATGTCTTCCCTGGACCGGAAACAAGCATCCTGGGACCGGTTTCAGGCTAACAGCCCTTATCAGTCAGGCTAGCTTGAATCCAGTGGCAAAGTGAGTAAGGGACCCACGTCTGGGCATACCCTGCCAACTTAGGGCGAACAAAGCAAACACAAGGAGATAATGGACGGAGCGCTGAAACTTTTCAGACACTCACCCCCAGTCACAGATCTGGGTTGAATCCATCATCGTTCTTTAGCTCACTTTGCCACCCCAGTTCAGACACAGCTATATGCAAATCAGTCTTGGCCCTGTGCCTCATGGGAACAGTCCAGCCCAAACTGCCAAGCCATGTCTTCCCTGGACCGGAAACAAGCATCCTGGGACCGGTTTCAGGCTAACAGCCCTCATCAGCCAGGCTAGCTTGAATCCAGTGGCAAAGTGAGCAAGGGACCCACGTCTGGGCATACCCTGCCAACTTAGGGCCAACAAAGCAAACACAAGGAGATGATGGACGGATCGCTGAAACTTTTCAGACACTCACCTTTGTGTGGTTAATTTAAAGTCTAAATCTTCAGTATGTGTCTGGAGCTGAACACCATCCAGTGCACAACAGATCACACAGGTGAGCTTGAAGAGTAAATCCCTGCCCAACAGGCTGACAAGATTTGAATCACATATTACAAACTGGTGGTTCTCTTCTGGGGACCTATCTTCAGTGGTATGTTAGCTGAAAAAGGATTCACAATTTGCTTATTGGAAATACAACTTTGACTTGTTTTCCAGAGAGGATAGGTTTGGTAGTACTACAGTTCTTACAGTAGTGCAGCATGGAGTAGTCATTCACCTATCCATCTACATATAGACTACTCTAGTCTACCTCAAAGACTGAGCCACGCATGCAATCTGTCTTCCCAATGATGCTCCGTCATTGTGGTTGATTAGAGCCTGATCTCCGAAACTGTTCAAGACCGGGAACTGTTGTCAGGGCTCGTAAAGGTATTTGGTTGAATTATTGGGCTCAGGTTTGCAATAAACCTTGGACCATTCATATTTTTCTGCATCAACGGGGTTTGGGGCATATTAGCATTTTGTGGTGTTTGCATTTGCATATTTTGAATTGGCATCACATTCATGTTTGACATCTGACCATTATTTTGCATTCGATTGGGATTCAACCTACATTCCTGCCTCCAGTGACCCACCTTGTTACAATAATGACACAGAGTGGTGTTTTTCAACATTGCTATGTCCAGCCTTAAATTCAGGTCAATTGGCATCCCCCCTACCCTGTGGGACACCATCCTCATTCTGCATCATTTTACACTACCTTGATATCCAGCTCCCTGCATTCCGACACCAACAGCAGGGCCATAACCTGGATTTGCCACATACAGGCCAGTCTGAAATCCCTTCTGTACTAACTTTGTTTGTGCCAACATAAATTGCTCTTTGATCATTACAGCAAACTGGGTTTTTGTATGAGGAGGTAAAGAACCCTCTCAAGCAACAACCACAATCCCTGACAGAGTGAACAACAAAAGTCAGTAAATTAACTTGTGCTTAACCCTCTGGTAACTTGGCACAGAAGCAGTCAGGCTAAACTTAGAGGAACCGTGTGAAATATTTACGCAGCACACAAACAGTAATAAAGTGAAAACACAACACAAGAAAAATCCCATTTAGAAATGGAGCAAATAATATTAAAATAAATGACACCAAAATGAATTAAATCGAATCAGTAAAACCGGAGTTCTAAACTTTTAAAGTTTTAAGTGAAAAATAGTGCTTAGAAGATCAAAGCACCAACCGTAGGTATCTGAGCGAGACTGTGGCAAAGTCAAAAGTTAAGGTGCACCGCAATGGAGCGCAGTTTGGCTGCATGAGGTGGATTGGGCATAGTCTCAGCTTACCTTTGGATTTAAAACACATTTTGAAGAAAGGTTACTGAGAAGGTAAAGCTCAATGGGGCAAAGCAACTGGCTGTGTCCGAGGAAGAGGAGGTGTTGTCGGGGAACTGCTGGAAAAAGTCACATTCTGACTTTGTCACGTTTGAAAATTTCCAGCAGGACAAAGCTGCAGGTTGAAGCCAATCAGGGCTCCACGAGGCCGGATACCCCTTTCGAGAGGTCCCACCAAACAGGATTAGCTGCTGTGGAGAAAAACATAGCGGGAGCTGCATTGAAGGCAGGCTGACTAGCGATGCACCTCGGGAGGATCGGTGAGCTGGTAGGTCCCCAGTCTTCTGTTAGTTTTGAGGCCACATTTTAGTTCAAAGTTTTCTAAGTCCCAAGTTTTAGGTTTTGGCTGGAGAAGCACCTTTGGCACCACTCCCAGAGGGTCCACGACTGGTCGGGCAATCCTTGGTGGGTCAGAACTCACTCCAGGCAGAGGCCAGGTGCAGCGTTCAAGGCCTCTGGAGCTTGTTATGTCCCTATAGCTCACACAAGAGGCAAGCCAACTAGCCTGAGTCATGGGATCAAGCAGCAAGGCAGGTCTCAAGCAGCAGGGCAGTCTTCTGAGGTACAAGGCAGGCTTCAAGCAGCATGGCGGTCCTCCTAAGTACAAGGTAGTCCTCCTGTGGTTCCAGGAGTGGTCTGAGGGTCCAACTAGCCATAGAAGTAAGGCTCCTTAGGTAGACGGGTGTGAGCAACTCACACTATATTTCCACAACAAAGTCCAAGTAATACAGAATAGCCTTCCCGTAATTTCTATTCCAGATGTGACTCCTGATGGTACAGGTCAGATGGTTATACCGATTTCCTGTGGCCTCTCGGAGTTCAATAATATCTACCTAGGGGGCGCTAGCGAGCCCAACTCCAAAATGGCTGCTTTGTAGCGAGGCTCCGACGGCGGGACGAGTGATCCAGCATGAATCCGCTTTTCTAGCCATTGCAGCAGCCACAAACCAGCGTGGATTTGACCGGGGAGGTTGCAGCCTTAACTGCAGTAAATCTCGGAGCAGGCAGCCCCGGGAGCACCGAGCCGCGGACTGAACGCTGGGCGGCAGTGCTCCGGCCTGGCACTGAGGTGAACTGAGGCGCCGAGGTGGCTGAGGCCTGGGACGTGGCGTAAGGCTGCCGTCCGGGGCCCTCCTGGTCGGTGTGCAGGCAACGGGAGAACTGAGACAGGCCCCCTACTCTCAGACCGGTAGCCGTGAGGATGAAGAGGCTGCCCCCATGCCTAAGGCAACTGGAAGGTACACGCTCTCCCAGCCGCAACGCAGCCTGGCACTGCCGGAAGACCCTGCATTGTTCGCGGCGTAGGGCGCGAACAGATCCCCAGGCCTAGTTCAGCCCCACATTGACTACCGTGGCGCGGCCGGGTACACCACCCCCAGAGGACCCCCTGCATGATCATTACCAAACAAGGAGACTCCCAGCCGCAGTCACGCCTGACTGCCTATGTATGCGGACCACGCGGTGGGGGAGCACTCGCAGGTGGTGACTGGGGACCCCCACTGTGCTAGTGGCGACGGCGGGCGGGTGTGCCCAGACTAAGGCATTGTGGTCACAGACCAACACGCAGGGCGACTAGGACCCCAATCACGAACTGCGGATGCCACCCTCCTGCAACTACACCTTCTCTACCTCGTAACAAACACAGCCACCAGCAAACTTCAGGGTGGGGGCGTGGCGACGCCCAGGCCCGTGCCAGAACACGACACTGCGCAAGCTTAGCTGATCACTACAGATCACCCACCATGCTGCACCCCTGGCCGAAAGAGTCCGGATCCAACCTGGCGCACTCAAAACAGCCACCCATGCTCTTTATATGTGTAACAATGCCCTGATGTGAGGAACAGCTGTGGGTCAAACACCTGAGGCGCAGCAGAGGGGGTGCCGCCCGGGGGCCGCCTGTCCTGGAGAGAGAAGGGCCTAGCAAGCACCTATAATAGTCGCACCTACCCAACAAACAGTTTTATCGACCGGACAAAAGATAATTGGGTGTGGGGAGTGGTGCCGCTGGTACACTTAGCAATGCGCGGCTGCGGGTGCCGCCGCCACTGCAACACGTACCCGACCCAGGGATTGCGCGCAACATGCGTGGAAAGCAATGGGGAAGATGGACACTAAGCAACCAAAGCTGGTCTTCGAACAGCGGAGACCCACTCGGGGACCCCCAATGGCAGAGGATACCCATTTGGAAGCAGAATCAACCGGCTGGACCTCTTCTGAACCAGACATTCGGGAGATGTTCAGGGACTTGAAACAGTCACTCACCGCCATCGACAATTAAATTGACTCTCTAGCAGATAGGTTTGACTGCCTAAAGGAAAAGGTGACAAAACATGGGGAGCGCCTGGAACAGGTGGAACAACGCACTTCCGTGCAAGAAGACAAAAGTGTGGACACTCGTGAAAAACTCCTCAGAATGGAGAAGGTCCTTGAGGTGATCCGAAACAAAAATGAAGACTTGGAAGCCAGGTCGTGCCGCAATAATCTTCATATAGTAGGGGTGCCAGAGTCTACTGCCATGTCACGGGTAGAAGACCACGTCGAAGAAATGCTGCAAACCCTCTTCGGAGAGTCGCTCTCACCCGTGTGCATTGTGGAATGTGCCTATCGCTCTCTTGGCCCTCGTCCTCCCCCTGGCGCGCTGGCAAGGCCTATAATTGCGCACCTCCTGAACTATCGAGATAGGGACACTGTGCTACGCCTTGCTAGAGACATGCAAAAAGTCGTATATCAAGGAATTCCGATCTCCTTCTACCCGGACTTCACCTTGGCAGTACAAGCAGCCAGGAGAGACTTCCTACCGATCAAGTGCTCCCTGCAGCAGCTAGAAGTCAAATATTCCTTACTATACCCGGCAAAACTTTGAGTGTTCCATGCTGGCTAGACCACCTACTTCACAGACCCCAAGACTGCGGCACGCTTCGTCAATGACCTGCGCCTTAACAAAAAGACTGATCGGACCAGGAAAGACGCTGACGAAGACAACCGCACCAGCAACAATGATTAGTCATAACAGCATGGCCGAACTTGTGGCGATTACCAGGCAAGCTCCCGCAAAATGGGAAGACCCGACTCAGTGTGACTGCAACTTTTCCAACATGTATCCTTTCCCAGTAATCAGTGATTTTTTTTGCTGTTGATGCTCTCACTCATTTGTTAAATAACTAGACTGGAAAATTAACTCTGAAACTGTGCCCCGCTGCTCGGCCCTACGGGCGGACACATTGGGCTCCTAGACTTCCCCCCTGGGGATGTTCCCCTGGCAGCAAATAAAGACGCATTTGTGTTGGGACCGGGGGCTGATTGGGTATCATGCTCAGCCTGATTGGGGGGCTGGAGTGGGTGGGGCCTTTTGAGGATGTTCTTAGTTTGTAACTGTTTTATGTGCCATTCCCTTTCTTACCTACTTTGTCCCTCAACTGTCACTCCTCGACGTCACCTACAACAATGCGCGCATACAGGAAAATGTCACATAAGACAACATGACCAGGGTTAAGTTTATCACATGGAATGTGCGCGGTCTAAACGATGCATGGAAGACCAGAATGGTAGCTGCGCAGCTGGATCGCCATAAGGCAGACATCTGCCTCCTGCAGGAACTGCACCTCGCTGAGAGTACATGTGGGCGGCTACGGGCGGGTTGGGGGGGTGAAAAACACACAGCTTGCTATTCAAACTACGCTTGCGGCAAAGCCATCCTCATTAGAAAAGGGCTGCACTGGTGCACGCGTGTAACAATTAGTGATAAGTTGGGCAGATATGTCATGATAGCAGGCGCGCTGGGAGGTTACCAGATCAGACTCATCTCAATATATGGCCCCAATACTGACGATCCTGATTTCTTTACGGAGATCTGGAGAGTGGTAAACACTCTTGGCCCCGGTGCTATAATTTGGGGAGGGGACTACAATGTAATCCTTGATGCCCGGGTGGCAACTCAGCTGCAAGCCATAATCTCGGAGGGTGACCTGGTAGATGTATGGCATCATAGACTCCCTGAAGAGGTACCTGGTACATGTGTGACATCTGCCGGACCTTCATGGTCACGAATAGACTACTGGTTGGTCTCTCGGGATGCGGCGACATGGGTCAGGGAAGTACAGCACCTGCCCTGGACACTCTCCAACTACTCCCCGGTAATGTTGACACTGGACCTCCCGGAGTATCCCACTAGAGTGTTCGCCTGGAGGCTCCCAATGGGTGCTCTCCATGACCGAGCATTTCGTGAAGACATTAGACAGGCTATATCCGAATACTTTCGTCTCAATGAGGGAATGGTGGAGTCTCCCTCACCCTATGGGAAGCTTTTAAAACTGTTATACGGGGCGAATATATTGCCAAACAGGAGGGCGTCCTTCGATCAGTGCGGGGGGACCTAAAACAATTAGAAGAGGAAATACAGGCATTGGAGCAGGAGTTTTTTGTCAGCAAGTTGCTGAGTACAATCTGCGCCAAACTAGACGAATTCCAGGCAGCGGCTGTCAGGGAAACACACTTCCTTGGAAAAGAAACTAGAGAACATCGATATGGGGAGGGAGAACGTGCTGAGAGGACGCTGGGGGGGTTACTTCGCAATCCCTGGGCTAGCGATTACATACCAGAGCTACGCATTGTGAACGAGGACTTGGCAGTACGCCAATCAGCTGTGCAGGCTAAAATGTTCTCCTTCTATGCATCCCTTTACCGGGCCCGACTAGACACAACCCCGCCTGCATTGGAAGAATTTTTTGACACACTGGAGCTTGTGTGGCTGGAGGTGAGCCATAGGGCCTACCTGGATGAACCCTTTACAGAGGAGGAAGTCATCAGAACTATTTGGGCCTTTCTGGGCGGCACAAGTCCTGGCCTAGATGGCTTATCTGCTGCATTCTAAAAAGAATATGCTAGCCTCCTTGCTCCACATTTAATAGACATGTATGAGGATTCGGTAGAAAAGGGAGTGCTCCCTCCATCGCCACATGAAGCTCTCATTATCACAGTTCTAAAACCTGACAAGGACCCTCTCAGATGCGACTCATATCGGCCACTTTCAATGATTAACGTAAATAATAAGATCCTGAAGAAGTTAATTGTGGCGCGTCTCCTTCCCCTGCTGCCCACGGTGTTGTGCCCGGATCAATGTGGCTTTGTGCCCGGCAGTGCCACGGCTCATAATCTCCGAACGCTCTTCGTCATGCTGCAAGTGGTGGACCCACAACTGCAGGCAGCCGCAATTTTTCTTGATGCCACCAAGGCATTTGATTCACTTGAATGGCCATATTTATTTGCCTTACTCAGACGGATAGGTCTCAGCCCCAAGTTCATTAGATTAATTGCGCTTCTCTACTTATCCCCCACAGCGCGAATATGGGTCAATGGCGTGATAACACCCCCGCTACCGGTCTCCCGCGGCACCTGCCAGGGATGCCCCCTATCGCCTCTGCAATTCGTAGTGACTATGGAGCCACTGGCGGCCCGGATGCGACAGCACCATGCCCACAGAGGACTAGCGTTCACCCCACGGGTGGTACTGGTCGTGCTATATGTGATCGACGTAACGCTATTAGTCAAACATCTCGCCACTAATCTTGACCCCCTAATCAGAGAGTTCCTCTGGTTTGGCGGATTTTCGGGTATCGTAATTAATTGGGCTAAATCAACGATCTTTCCACTAACGGAGGCCACCACACAGGCCCACTCAGAGTTCCCCCTGCAGTGGACGCGCGACCCCATGAAATACTTGCACATATGGATTAGCCATGACCCCGAGAAAATATGGCGTTCCAACTATGGTAGGTTAATGGATTGGTTGGAGCAGCACATAAAGAGCTGGATCATGCTGCCTCGGTCCTTGAACTAACGCTAAGATGGTCGTTTTACCCAAGCTTCTCTACCTCTTAACGAACATCCCACTCCCTCTCACTAACAGTTTTAGGAAGCGACTACGCTCCAGCATGGTCACTCTTGCTTGGGCGGGAAAACAGCCCAGAATAGCTTGGGAAATTCTCACCCTCCCATTCGAGCAGGGCGGACTTGGGGCACCTGATTTCGAACTTTACTACTGGTGTGCCCAAGCACAATTTGCACATCACTGGATATACCCCACACCATTCATAGCGCACACGGCCCCCGAGCAAGACCAGGTGTCCCCGCTTCCCCTTCCAGCAGCTTTATACCGGACAAGATCCCGACCTAGGACTGCGATTCTCACGATGGGATGCACGATGAGGGCCGGGCATGATATGAGAGGGAGGGGGAGACAAGAAGTAATGTATGTTCCCCTGGTTCCTCTGATGAAGCACCCGGCGATGCCATTTCTGGCGGAGGCCGGCCCCTGCGCTAGACTGCGATCAATGAAGCTCACTATAATGGGAGATGTATTCGCGGAGGGCACCTTCATTGCACTGCATCACATCAGGGAGGGTGGAGGACTAACCACGCTTGAAAAGATGACATACTACCAGCTGCGCGTTGTGTGCCTACCTCCCCTCCTTCCTGGCTGCACCCCCCACATTCTAAACTTTTGAGCGGTTCCTGAAAAACCCCTCCCCGTGCAAGCTAATCACGCACCTATACACTGATATGCAACACACAGCACCAGTGCACACACTGCGGGCTCATCAAGATTGGGAGGCAGCGCTAGGGGTCCAAATCATGCAAGACCAATGGACATTTTGCTGCAAGCAAGCGCGCGCCCTCTCCCCGAACTACAGACTGCGCCTTATCCACTTTAAATTTCTCCATAGACTCTACAGTACACCAGTCTGGCTCAAAAAAGTAGGCCTAATCACTGAGGCGCGCTGCCAGCGATGTATTTCGCCTGACACAACGTTCCTACATCTGGCAAATAATGCCCCCAAGTTCATCACTACTGGGCGACTGTCTTTGACACAATAGAAGAAGTGACAGGTACCTCCATAGATAGATCCCCATTGACGGCGTTGCTTGGCTACGTGAAGGACCTCCCGGCAGATAGCAGGAAGCTTACTGCCCTGCTCCTGCTCCTCGCTAAGCTTACAAATCGCTATGACATGGGGTAGGGCACTGGTACCACAAAAAGAGGCATGGCTCGGGGATGTGGCGTATTGCCAGGAACAGCTGTCCGCATACTGGGATCTAATGCCCACACAATCCCGACCAAAAGATGTATGGGGCCTGTTGCTGCAATACCTGAGAGCGCACGCAGCTGAAGAGTAGCTGCCACACCCCAGATCCCAGAAGATTAGGGATACCGCAGTACACACTTGACATGCACGACAATGAGATGTAAGATGTGTAAGTCTGCATATGTCGTGCGTGTCCCCTGACCTGACGACCTTGAGCGACTTCCCCTTCTTGCACTCTTCCCCTCTGACTCCCCTCCATCCCTCCCGGTTAAATGTAATGGCACGTATCTCTGTGTTTTTTCTGTTTTTATCTTGTGATCACAGAATGTATCCGGCAATTGAATATTACCACCTGCAGTGGAATGTCAGAAGATCTGGCTCAGTTGCGACATGAAAATTCGCACATGTGTGATGACTGATTTAAGATTGTATTCCAGGGCAAAGAGAGGAGACTGCCCGTAGATATTATATGTGCCGGCCATTGTAGTAATCTGTACAACTGCAAAATTGAATAAAGAGAATTTTAAAAAAACAAATAATATCTACCTAGAAGATTCTAGGACAGCGATTTTAAACTTTAAATCTGGCTCTCTTAATGATCCTTATCCCCCTCCCATTTTGGCCTTAGGGTTCGACATTATTAATCCCATTTTGAATGCAGTGTTGAATATGTCCCTTGTCACTACTATGGTGCCTTCATGTTGGAAGAAAGCAAAAATCGTACCTCTAATAAAAAAGCCTAGTGCGGATCCATATATCCCAGGTAATTATAGGCCTATTTCCCTTCTTCCAGCGGATGCTACAATAGTTGAAAAATGTGACAATCAACAGCTCTCAAGTTATCTAGAGGCCAATAGGCTTCTTCATCCGAGCAAGTCGGGTTTTAGACTGCATCGGTGGAGGTCTTTGATTGTATAAGTTGCACCATTGATGCAGGCGGTAGGGCATTCCTGGTATTGTTGGAACCGTCAGCAGCATTTGACACGGTCCCACATGACAGGCTGCTCGTAGGTCATCATGAGATTGGCATTAGAGATAATGCCTGGAACTGGCTTAGTCCTTTCCTGAGGACAGGAGTCAGGAAGTTTGGCTTCTCCCCTATTCTTCTACTGGTCAAATGGTGTCAGTTGGAGTCCCTCAGGGCTCTCAGGGCTCTGCACTTAGTCCCACTATGTTTAACATCTTCTTATCCCCCTTAGCTAAGGTGGTGGGATCATTTGGGGCTAAGATTATCTCTTATGCTGATGACACCCAGATCCTCTTTACCTTTAGCAAAGGGGTTTCCATTGATTCAGATGTCATTCAGCCCTGTCTCTCAGTGGTCTTTCAATGGCTGATAAGCAACCATTTGAAATATAACACAGAGTGGACAGAGGGTCTTTGCTTTGTCTTAATCATAGATGTCCATTGGCCTACAGGGGTACCTTCACCAGATACCCAGGCTGCTGTTGTAAAAAACTTAGGGATCAAATTTGTCAACAAAATGTCATTTCATACTCCAATTCTCTCTGTGCTTGGTGTTTGTTTTGGTATCCTGTGTATGGCAAAATAATGTTTTCATTTTTTATCATTCTCAACAAAAATTACTGTGATTTTGGTCCTGGTGATGTCCATATTGGACTACGGCAACACATTATATGCAGGGTTGCCAAAATACCTCCCGAATAGACTCCAGGTCAGTTACAATGCAGTAGCAAGACTGGTTTTGGGTTTGCCGAGACAGGAACATATCTCCTGTCATCAGCGTGATTTGCACTGGCTTTCCAATGAAAAACAGATTTATTTTTTTAAAGTAGCACTCTTAATGCATATGGCTCTTCATCATTCTGGACTATCTTTCGGCTAAGATTGCTTTCAATAGCCCTGTGAGAGTACTACGTTCATCTGGCAATCATCTGTCCAAGGTCCCTAAGGTTCATCTGTCCCACTGTGGGAGGTCACTCTTTTTCATTCCTGGGCTCTGCATGGTGGAAAAAGCTCCCATTTGACCTGCGTAAAACAAAGGCTGAGGCCGGTTTCAAGAAAAAGCTTAAGACCTGGCTTTTCTCTCAGTAATTGCCTTCTGTATCTGCTTCATTTTAGAAACCGTATAGTGCCGGGACACCCTTGAGTTGCAGTGTGCCGTATAAATCCCGTCACATTCACATTCACATCCCTGGTGATGCTGTGTGGCCACTCTGAATTTTTGTCTAAGGACTGATATTAATTCTATTCTCAACTCAGTGGCCTCTTACATTTATGCAGAATAGATAGTGACAGAGCCCTGATATGGATAGCAGAGTCCAAGTCCCAGAGTTGTTTTATTTATAACAATTTTAATGTTATTTTGCTATTTTTCATCTGTCTTGACCTACAAGTAGAAGATGAATTTTAATTAGTCAGAAATTCTTTTTACAAAGCACTTTAGTAGAAGCGATTGCTGTCCTGTTGATTTTATTTGGATGCAGAGTTGTTCTATTTTGAAACTAGTAATTTTACTAATTGCCTTTGCGGAATTAATTACTGAGTAAGAAAAGTAAACAAGGGCCTTCTGGATGAGCTTTTATATTTGAAAACCCTTTTGTTGTATTTTGTTATATTTGCGTGTGGAATTTACCAATAGTTCATATTCACTTTTATTGTATTAGAATGGAGATTTTTTTTATTCATCTATTGTATACCTTAAGTCTATAAGCTGACATAATACCTTTGCTATGCTATGCTACCTGATGCCAGCCTTTGAAGTGGGAAAAACATCCAGGCTATCCCCCCATCTGGTTCTGGAAGTTTCTTTCCTTCCCCTGTCCAATCTCCAAGTGGTCTAGGGAGGCAAAAAGCTGGTAATTAGTTTGTGAGAAATTAGGTTTTTGGTTGAGGGAGTGAAAACCTTCTCAAGCAGCAACCACAATCCTCATATGGGTGAACCACAAAAATTCAATAGATTAACCTGTGCTTAACCCTCAGGTAGCTTGGCAGAAAAGCAGTCAGGCTTAACTTAGAAGCAATATGTAAAGCATTTATGCAGCACTCAAACAGTAATACATTGAAAATACAACACATGAAAAATCTCACACCAAGCTAGAAAAATAGAGTACATTTTAACAAATTAAATGATACCAGAACAACAAAACTTCAATCACTACAACTGGTTATTTGCAATTTCAAAGACTTAAGTGAAAAAAGTGCCAAAAAGCACAGAGTGCCAACTTGGATTATCCTGTCGTGCCGGACCGACACAATGTCACAACTTCAAGCCAACAGCGATGGAGCGTGGGCCAGATACAGGACTGAGTTTGGCCTGCTGGACAGTGTAACTGGTTGTACTTGGACTGAGATGTGAGGTTCTTCATTGCACTGTGTCAAGTTGAGTCAGTTCCGATGGGGTTGTCGATCAGGAGGTGTAAGGTGCTTCATCGAGTTGCATCATACTGTGTCGGTTCTGATGAGGCTGGCGATCAGGAGCTGCAAGGTGTTGCAATGACAGGTGCTGCGTCAGGATGCATCACACTGCGCTAGCTCAATAAGGCCACCGGTCAAGAACTGTATGGTTCAGCAATGGAAGGCCCTGCGTCGAAATGCATCAAGTTGCATTGCGGTGCATCAGTTCTAAGGGAACCCACAGTTGGACAAGGAGGAGTACACTCTGATGCAAGACAAGGATCCAGGACCTGGGGGGCAACTCTTGGGGAGCAGGACTCACTCCAGCAGAGGCCAGCAGCAGAACACAGGCAGGTCCAGTCGAGACGGGGCAGCTGGGCAGATGTAGGACAGGTCTCTGGAGCTTGTTAAGCCCTTGTAGCTCAGAACAGGAGACTAGTAAGCTAGCCCTTGGAGTCACTCTGGTGGTTCTGGGTTCAAGGAGCAGGTCTAGTCTTTCTTCCTCAGGCAGCAGGGCAGTCCTTCTGGCAGCAGGGCAGCAGGGCAGTCCTTCGAGGAGCAGAGCAGTCCTTCCTACAAATATTCCACAGGTCCAGAAGTGGTCTTCTGAGTGGTGGAAGAAGTCCAATATTTATACCTGGTGCCAGCTTCTGAAGTGGGGAGAAACATCTATACCACCCCTCTATCTGGTTCTGGAAGCCTCCTCCCTTCCCCTTTCCAGGCTCCAAATTGTCTGGGCTCATAAAAGGCTGTTGTCAAGTCCCTTAGTGTGTGTGCTGGGGCCGCCCTTTCAAATGTAACAGAGGCAGGGAACAGCTCAGCCTTCAACCATCTTGACAGGATAGCCCATCCTACCAACACCCAATCCCCCTCTTTGGCACTGTCTGGGAGAAATACACACAGGCTAACTGTCATCTACACCTAGTCAGTCATATGGCCCAGGACCCAGGCAGTGTTGTCAGAATTGTGACTCAAAATCTGACTTTACCATTAAAGAGGGTTTTAAATTACAATTAATTTGAGTGTAGACATCATTTTCTGGCTGCTCCTAAACTTAAGTTATCACTTATCAGGTGTAATAAGATAACTCCAATCATTTTTATTAGCATTATTAGAATGGTGAAAAACACAAACAATTCAACCATGTTAATTGTTCCTATTGTTACTCCTATCTATCACTAGTACCTCTACTCTAGCGAGAGCATGATGGGAGTACCATTCTGCCAGACCCAGTTGGAATAATCTAACCCCATAGCTTAGTGTAATGTCTCAGGAAGCTGCCCTCAGTGAATTAACAAATGCACCCCATCTCAGTGTGTAAGTCTGCATACGTCTCTGCTTATGCAGCTATCTTCTTTCTTAGGATGAATGTCGTGGCCTGTGGGTCTGCCTCTCATTCACTGCTATCTGCAGCTTTCATGATAACTCCGGTGTGAAGTGCCTCTCACCGAATTCAAAACAGCCGCTGTTTAAATAATAAAACACCGGCCATATCACATTCTGGTAGAGACGCAGAATAACATCTTTACTTAGTCTTGAGAAAAAGAGTTGTCTCCTACAAACGTATAATGAAGGAAGGACATTGCATTCTAGTATTTGTGTCCCTGGAACTACAAGTGCAGAATACAGAACAACAACGTATACCAAAAATAAATGCGTACATGACATTTTCTCATGCTAGTGCAAAATATATTCAAACTAATATCTTAAAAAGATACTAAGATAAAAAAAGGAAAACTAAAATTAAGACTAAATGTAAGCCCTATATCACCCTTCCTGTGGTAGGAGGATATGACTGTATAAAAATTAGCAAAAGCACTAAGTTTTTATACAAAGTCTTGCATTTTCATAAGAAGACTTTAACATTACAATCAGTCTCAAAACTCATACAAATGCCAATTCAAAATCATGAATACTACAAAAAAAGACACGTTCCAAAAATACCAATTCCGGAATCTAAGAGGCATCTGAAGTGGAGGACAGCATCTCCAAAGTGTCCACAACATCCATGTCCAGACGGGATCCGGAGGGAACCCGGATCTGCAGACAGCACATCAAAAGAGTCCTGAAGAGCAAGATACAAATGATGAAGATTATTATCACGAGCCCATTCAGCAGATGCTGATGGTAATAGTGCCAGGAGTGCAGCATCAGAAGAGTGTCCAGATGCCAGAAAACCTGAAGTTAAAGGAGCCTCTGGCTTTGGCAATGGCGGCTCATAGTAGGCATCTTGCAGCAAAGGAAGCAGCATCATTTGACAACACAGTCGATGCGACCACAAAGGACGCACAAACAGATTTATATCTGGAGACTGCACCAATTGCGCCTCACGCCATATCAAGTTCACCATTGAATGAGCACCATAGACTGTGAAACACAGGCTGCACTTTCTGGAACCACACAGGTGGGAAGGACGGAGACCAGTTCTTGTTCAGTTCAAGTAATATCGACTCTCCAAAATACTGTATCATGCAGTAATGACACAGAAGGATATGTGGTAGTTCTAATTTCATGTGTCCTCGTTGTGGGACATCAATTGCAGAGCAACAAAAATAAAATCAATGCAACAACAAGGAGTAATATAATTCGAAGGCCTCCAAAAATGCTTGAGAATAAGGAGTGCAAAAAGGAAGGAATAACTTGAAGTATAGTCTGGAATGTAAAAACCAGTTCATAACCTTAAAATAGTGTGCTACTCCATCTGTGTTAGAAGCATTGAAAATATGGTTATAAGCTCACCAAAATGCTGTGGCAATTGAGTTTGTAAAAGAGATTACACCTCTGATTAAGAATGTGCTACTTGGAGATCAAAAGTTTCTCGGCAATATGTAAGACCCACATCAGTTTGAAACAATAAGGCTTTGATTGATTGATTGAGTCTGCTCAGCTTATCAAAGTATATGTTGGAGAGCAGGGACCCTCCCAGGTCCCTACTCTCCAGCGCGCAGCTCCGTGGATCACCTGGGCAGTGCTCTGCCTCTGCAGCCCTTCAGAACATGGTTCCAGCCCCGTGTCTGCCGTCAGTTATTTTCCAATTTTGCCAGGTTTAGCCCAGCATCTGCCGTCACTTTTATTTCCAGGTTTTGCCAGGTGACTCCGCTATTAGTAGTATTAGTTGACTTGTTTTTAGTTTCCAGTGGGTTTAGTGGGACAGGGACCTTTTATTTATTCCTATTCTCCCTTCAGCCCCAGCCTCCCTCCGTTTCCCGCCGCTGCTGCCCCCGCGGCCCCTCCCGATCCCGCGCTCCCTCTCCCGATCACGCTTCCTGCCTCTCAGCTGCCCCGCCCTCCCCGACCTCTACTTAATGGAGGCCGCTGCACGCTGAAGTTGAGCACAACCTTCCCAGGTCCCTGCTCTCCAGCACGCTGCTCCGTGGATCACCTGGGCAGTGCTCTGCCTCTGCAGCCCTTCAGACCATGGTTCCAGCCCTGCGTCTGCTGTCAGTTATTTTCCAATTTTGCCAGGTTTAGCCCCGCGTCTGCCGTCAGTTTTATTTCCAGGTTTTGCCAGGTGACTCCGCTATTAGTATTATTAGTTGACTTGTTTTTAGTTTTCCGTGGGTTTAGTGGGACAGTGACCTTTCATTTATTCCTATTCTCCCTTCAGCCCCAGCCTTCTTCCGTTTCCCGCCACTGCTGCCCCCGCGGCCCCTCCTGCTCCCATGCTCCCTCTCCCGATCATGCTTCCTGCCTCCCAGCTGCCCCACCCTCCCGCGCTCCCTCTACTTAATGGAGGCCGCGGTGCGGCTGCACAGCAGACACGCTCGGCGGGACTGCCGCCGGAGCGCCGAAAGAGCGCCAAAGGCAAGCCTGTCTGCGCCCGTCCGCGACCAGACCGCGACCAGCGCCAGGGACCCTGGATCTCTGACCTCCCACCGCTACGACTCAGCTGCCCTCCTCGCACTCAACCCCGGAAGGAACAACAACTGGCAACTGTCCATGCCGAACACCACCCACGGCCAGTTCTCCTGCCGCAACTGCTGCCAGACCTTCACCACCGCCCCCGCTGCCAACACCACCGATGCCTGAGGTGCATCCTCCTCAATGTGCGCTCCCTGCACAGACACACCATAGAGATCTGGAACCTCCATGACACCCTCTCACCAGACGTCACCTTCTTTACAGAAACCTGGACCAATGCCGCCTCCATCGCCGACATCGCCATCCCAGATGAATACAAGATCCAAAGGAAGGACCGCCATAACCACCCAGGGGGAGGACTCGCCATTGTACACAAAAGCTCCCTCTGCCTCTCCACCTCGAGTGACGCCTTCTCTGCCACCGAACACCTGCACCTGCACCTCCAGGTCCAGACAAGCCCCAGAACCACACTTCACGGCACCCTCGCCTACAGACCCCCTGGCCCCTGCGCCCCATTCGCCACCACCATCACCGACTTCATCGCACCCCACGCCATCGCTTCCATGGACTACATACTCATTGGAGACCTCAACTTCCACCTCGACAACCCCAGCGACCCCAACTCCACCTCCCTCCTGGGCAACCTGGCCAACATCGGACTGAGAGAGCTCGTCACCACGCCTCCCCACAAGGCAGGACACACCCTCGACCCCATCTTCGCTGGAGGAAACAACATCCACTTCAGGCACACCACGCAACCCCCGTGGCCATTTTAGAATCAGGCAGTGCAAGCTAAGGAGTGCCGAATAGTTTTGAGCATCGGCGGAGTATGTGTCGGCCATCTTAGAGTCAGGCAGTGCGAAGAAATGCTGAGTAATTTAAAATATCATCAAAATAGACACTAAATGTGCACAAATAAGTGTTTATGTTAGAAAACAGTGAAATAAAACAAATTAAAAAAAACACGAAAGGTCTCTGAACGTTTTGCAGCGTTCTGCACACGTACTTAGAAAGTCAAAAAGAACAGTGTTCTGATTTTGATCATATGCAAAAGTGTTTCCTGAATCTGGGTAATCAGTATAAATCCTATAACTGAATTT